>JAEUWQ010002293.1:0-24166 GCA_018524765.1 Podaxis sp. AQ799166 | reverse complement strand
ATGAGTGTTGTTCATTTGCTTTTCCTTTATCATCTTGGATCCTTTACCCTTGCCTTGGTCCATTTGTTCCTTGCTTCCATTCAATGTTTTATTACATTCCAAACAGCCTCCTTTCCATTCCACCTCCATACCTGTACCTTCCATGTGCTTCTAGTTTCTACTTTACCTCCAAAATGTTTTACCCATTTGTACTCACTTTTGTTCTCTGGTTATTTTCCTGTTCCTGTTTCCGGTTCTCGATGCATATTTAAGCATAGTAGTTTCCTGTATCTGTTTCTTCAGTCTGAATATCAACTTCGTTATCCTCTTCCTCCTCTGCTCTGCTCATCAGTCCTCTGGGTCATCTTCCAACCACTCCTGCTGCTTGTCCGCACTCTGTCTCTCATTCCCTCTGCCTCCAGGTTCTGCCTCTGTCCAAATCAGACCAACACAATACCAGAAGGGCACAGCACATAAGCTGAGGCCAAGGTCCACTCCCTGATGCCCTAGGTGCCCATCTGGAACATAACAGTATATTCAGACTCTGACTTCTGGTATTGCCATTTTTCTATGACTACTGGAACTATTACTTGCACCACCACTCATTCACAGAACATCACTATCCCCACTCATCTGCTTCCTTCAGGCACTCATTGCCATTCCTCTGCTGCTGCTTTTGGCTCCTCCACTCCCCAATTCCCCACATCCCATTCCAACTCTCAAACCCTTAGTGCTACAACCAAAGAGCCACTCATGGACCAAGAGCCCAATGACTGGGAACTCACTGAATGCCAGTCCAAGGACATCACAGAGTCACAACTGGACAACAGAGAATCCCGCGTCCCTGATGACACTCAAGACGAACTCGAGTACTATGACCTGCCTGATGACCTGAATCCAGCTGACAATGCTGAAGGTCAGGATGATGGTCAGGGTGGTGGTGGTCCTCCAGGCGATGACCCTGGTGATGGTGATGGTCCAAGTGACAATGATGGCAATAGCAAACCTGAAGCCTGTGGCACTTGGGAACCTCCTGAGGGCAATGGTATGTGTTTTATGAGAGTCATGGAGAGACTCACCTGCAGTATTGAATCCAGTGTATGCAACCAATCTGTTCCTCCTCCTCCCGTCACACATCCTGAGAAGATCCAGGCAAAGGAACCCGACACCTTTGATGGATCTAAGCCACATAAGCTTCTGGATTTCCTTTTCCAGTGTCACATCTATTTTAGGACAAACCTGCAACTTTTCCAAATGGAGACTGCAAAAGTTAATTTCACCATTTCATATCTTTCTGGGTCAGTGTGCCAATGGTTCCAGACCATCCTGGACTCAGAGCCAGATTGGGATCAGATCCCATGGTACACTGACTGGAAACTCCTCTCCAATGAACTCAATCTCTATTTCAGTGCCATTGACCCCATCACTGAAGCTGCCAAGGAACTCAAAAACCTCACCATGGCTAATGGGTCACATATCTCCAAGTATAACATTGAGTTCACTTGTCTCACTGGTCTCCTCAAGTGGCCTGACTCCATCCTCTGTCATCGCTACTACTGTGGTCTTCTGGACCGAATCCAAGACGCCCTTGTCTCACTTCTGAATGGCAAACCCACCTCCTATGCTGACATGCATGCTGCTGCAATGTGCATTGACAGTCGCTACTGGGAACGCCAATGCAAGAAGAGCTGGGCTGGTAACCAGTCCACAGCACTCCACAACAAACAGGAGTCTCCACAACATTCCTCTGACAAGGGCAAGGGCAAGAACCCACCTCTGACTGCCAAATCCAGCAACAGCAATAACTCCACAAACACGCCCCAGCAGTCTGGTAAAGGGTTCCATTCCGCCAAGCCCACTCCATCCACCAATCAGCCTTTGTCTTCATCCTTGTCTTCATTTCCACCCAAGTCACTCTCCAACAAGCTCAGAAAGGACAGTAAGTTGACCCCCCAGGAACACCAGCATCGCATTGACAACAAGTTATGTCTCTTCTGTGGCAAACCAGGTCATCGGGTCGATAACTGTCTGCAGAAATCTGCTAACAAGGCTAAGGCTCACAAGGCCACTGCGGATGCCCCTCCCACTTCAGGTCCCCCTTCAGAGGGCTTAAAAAAATAGAGGGTGGTCCTCAGGACTCTGCACAGACTGGGGGCTGCATTGATCTCCTCTGTGCACCAGGGAGTTTCTGCCTCAATGCATCTGCTCTTTCTGACCCTAATGCTTTGTATCTCAAATTCACTTCGTCTCTATTTTCTTCTCCTTTGTCTGACTCTCCTTTCTTTGTCACTGCACTTGTTGACAGTGGTTCTACTCACTGTTTCATCAACTCCAGTTTAGTGTGCAAATTTGACATTCTGACTTTGTCTATTGCTCCAGTGGAACTTCACTTATTTGATGGCTCTTCAAATTCCTTTATCACTCAGTCTGCTTCACTTCCTGTAACCTTTGATACCGGTGAATGTATGAACCTTGACCTGTATGTCACCTGGCTTGATTCTGCTTGTTCAGTGGTTCTAGGACACAACTGGCTCACCTGCCACAATCTGTTGATTGATTGGGTTTCAGGCCATATCACTTTCTGTGCCCCTGGCAATGCAAATCTCACACCTTCCATTACTGTATGCATGTCCTCCATTTCCATGGAGTCACTTACCACTGTCCTGGATCCAGTTTCATCTCCGACTCTGTTCTCTGACTCCACTCCCTTCTCTCCTGCAAAGCCTGACATCCATCTCAGCAATGCTGCAGCATTCATGTGTGCTTTGCATCTTCCAGGTTCATACCACTTTGCCCTTAATCTCCACTCTGCTGCCATTTCCACTTCTGATGCCTCCACTGAAGAGCCTACCAATCTTTCCAAAGTTCCCACCAAGTATCACGAATTTGCTGACATTTTCAGCAAAGCCCATGCCGACTCCCTTCCTCCACACTGTCCTTTTGACCTCAAGATTAATCTAGAGGAGGGTGCTTCTCCCCCAGTCGGAATGATTTATTTGTTATCACAGGTTGAGCTGGAAGCACTCCAAGAGTTTATTGATGAACACTTGTCAATAGGCTTTATCTGCCCCTCCACCTCTCCACATGGCGCCCCTGTTCTTTTTGTCAAGAAGAAAGATGGATCCCTCTGACTTTGTGTCAATTTCCAAGGCCTCAACTGTATCACCAAGAAGGATCGTTACCCACTTCCTCTCATTTCTAATCTCCTTGACTCACCTTGCAAGGCCTGCATTTATACGAAGATTGATCTCTGTCATGCTTATCATTTGGTCTGGATCACTGAAGGTGATGAATGGAAGACCACATTCTGAACCCGTTATGGCTTGTTTGAATGGCTCGTCATGCCTTTTGGTCTTACCAATGCTCCTGCTGCTTTCCAACAATTCATGAATGATATCTTCAAGGATTTGCTTGATGTGTGTGTCACTGTCTATTTGGGCAACATCCTGATCTATTCCAACAACCCGTCTGAGCACCACAAGCATGTCCAGGAGGTCCTCAAATGTCTTTGTGAAAATGGTCTTTATGCATGCACTGATAAATGCAAGTTCGACTCTGATACTGTTGAATACCTTGGCTACATCCTATCCCCTGAAGGTCTCAAGATGTCTGAGGACAAGGTCAAGATCATCCAGGAGTGGCCTGAGCCAAAGAAGGTTAAAGACATTCAGTATTTCCTTGGGTTTGCAAATTTCTACTGCTGTTTCATCCATGTGTACTCTGACATTGTTGTTCTGCTTACCTGTCTCACCTGGAAAGGTACTACATGGAATTTTGGTGATGAAGCCTGCAAATCATTCAACACCCTCAAGGAAGCCTTCACCACCACTCCAGTTCTCACTCATTGGATCCCTGACTCCCAAATCATCGTTGAGACTGATGCTTCCAACTATGCCCTAGCTGCAATTCTCTCCATTGTTGCTCCAGATGGCAATATACATCCCATAGTGTTCCACTCCCACACATTTTCCACTTCTGAGCTAAATTATGACACCCATGACAAGGAACTCTTGGTGATCTTTGAAGCCTTCCACATTTGGTGACATTACCTCGAAGGCTCTGCTCTTCTGATAGACATCATCATGGATCACAAGAACCTCAAGTATTTTTGTACCATGAAGGTTTTGACCTGATGCCAAGCCCACTGGTCTGAATATCTTTCCCAATTCAACCTCATCATCCATTTCTGCCCTGGTTGCCTTGGAACAAAACTGGACGCTTTGACTAGACGATGGGACATCTATCCTAAAGGGGGGAATAGCAACTACTCAGTGGTCAATCTGCACAATTTCCAGTCTGTATTCACTCAAGAACAGCTTGCTGCCTCTGTCCACACTACTTACCTCTACACTCCAACCCTTTGTGCTGCTGTGGTCATGGATACATTTAAACTCCATTCTGATATCCTCACTGCTCTTCCTGATGACCCAATTGCAGCTGAGCACCTCGCTAACCCCGAAGGATGTTGGTCTGTAGATTCCAATGGCTTCTTACGACTTGATGACAGGATCTATGTACCCAACTCTGACAACCTCTGCCTCCACATCTTGCAGTACCACCATGACCACACTCTAGCTGGTCATTTCAGCCAGAACAAAACCCTAGAACTGATCTGATGTGATTATATGTGGCCTGGTATCTGAGACTTCATCAAGGAGTTCTGCAAGAGTTGCGTGACATGCATGTGATCCAAACCTCAATGTCATTGGCTGTATGGGAACCTCAAGCAGCTCCCGATCCCTGAATGCCCCTGGGACTCAATTTCCATGGACTTTATCGAGAAACTTCCCTCTTCCTCTGGTTACAACACTATCCTTGTAATCATTGACTGCCTCATGAAGCAAGCAATCTTTGTTCTGACACATGATACCATCACTTCCACTGAGCTCACCTGATTATTTGTCCTACATGTATTTTCCAAGTATGGTGTTCCTTCGCACGTTACCTCTGACCATGGTTCCGAATTCGTATCACATTTCTTCTGTTCCCTTGGTCAAGCTCTCAACATGAAGCTTCACTATACTTCTGGATACCATCCTGAAGGTGACGGACAGACAGAACAAACTAACCAGACCTTGGAACAGTACCTTTGCATTTACTGCAACTACCAACAGGACAACTGGGCTGAACTCCTTCTGATTGCTGAGTTTGCATTCAACAATGCCCCAAGTGCAACTATGGGTATCTCTCCCTTCTTTGTGAACAAAGGTTACCATCTGAATATCACTGTTCATCCTGAACATGATCTTGCTTCCACCTGTGCCCAACAATTTGCTGTGGACCTTGATGAGCTTCATACTACTCTGAAATCCGAGATTGCTCACACCCAGTGTAGATACCAAGTTTCTGCCAACTCCCATCACCTTCCAGCTCCCAATTTCAAGGTCAGAGACAAGGTATTTGTCAAAGCGCAATTCTTCTGTACTACGAGGCCTTCAAAGAAGCTTTCCAAGAAGTACCTAGGTCCCTATGAGATCATCTCCCAGGCTGGCTTGCACTCGTTCACAATCTGACTACCCAATTCCATGCACACTGTCCATCCCATCTTCCATGTTTCTATGCTCAAGCCTGCCACTCCGAACCTGATTCCAAATCATACTGAACCTGCTCCTGCACCCATTATTATCGATGGCAAACCTGAATACGAAATTGCTTGGATCATTGACTCGAAAATCAATTGTTGCAGGGCATGCAAGTTATTGTACAAGGTTATCTGGTTAGGTTATGAGGATACCGACAAGGAATCCTCCTGGCTACCTGCTACAGAGCTAGAACACACCACTGAACTTGTAGCTGACTTCCATGCTGCTTACCCTGCAAAGCCTGGTCCTCTTTCCACTCTCACACTTTCATGCTAAGTTCCCATTTCTATTGTTGTTTTCAATTAATATTCTTTTCCTTATTAGTTTCCAATTTTCATTTTCATTTTCATTTTCTTATTTTCACACTTCCCAGGACCAAGACAAAATGTTCATTTATATTCACAAACATTCTGATGACAATACTACATTCCAAGAAAACGAATGAACTCCACACAAGGGCACTAGGAGGTGAGGGGACTCATTTTTTTTTTTTTTTTAAATCAACATTTATTGCAATAGACTAGCTACTACAAACGGGTGCGTGATAGCAGTCCCAAGAGCCAAAACCTACAGACACAAAAAGGAAACAAGAAGAAAAGGAAAAGAGAAAGAGAAGTGAGAGGGGAGTGAGGGAGCTAGCAAGAGACAACCAACACAAGATAGAGGGTACTGTTACTCAAACATGGAGAGAGAGAAAAGAGACGAAAGTGAAATGGGGGAGGAAGGATGGAGCTAGCGAGAGGCAAGCTTACATATGAGAGAGAGAGAAAGAAAAAGAAGGAAAGAAAGAGAATAGACCCTTTAGTGAATGTCCGGAGTGCCGTGTAGAGCCAGCCTCTCTCATCAAGTGAGCCGTCGAGTGTTGTAGTCCTCAAAAGTAATGGGTCCTTGAATCTGGTCAGCGAAGGAAAAAGCCGCTGGGTTTTCGCGAAGGAACTCAATAAGCCAATAGATATTTGTACAAATACCATAGGGCCGATGATATAGGGGACAATGGTGGATGATGTGGTCCCGAGTTTCAAGTTCTTCGCCACATGGGCAAGAAGTAATATAGTGCCCTGGGAAGAAGCGCTGTCTGAAGGCGCCTATGGGCGTGTGGTCGGTCACACAGTGAGTGAAGCGCGCACAAAGATTGGGGTCGGCACCAAGTCCTGAAGAGAGCCAAGTGCCGCTGTTGGTGTATTTAGGTTCCAAAGGTTGGTCCGCGGGGTTGGTAAGGGGAAGCCAATTGTGGCCTCGATATTTGGGTATGTTCATTTTCTGCCTCCACATGGTGAGGCATTTGGTGGTGTAATGGTTGCAAACATAACCCAATGAAGTGTGGATGGGGAACCGTGGGTTGTTGGGAATGCGCAGCGACTTGGCAAGGTTATGCACTTGAAAGTGAACTGACCATTTTTCAGATGAGGGGACTGACCAGAAGTGGAGATTATTGAGGGGGGAGGAGGACAACCACTCTCGGAGAAGAGGAATGACCGCTAGAGCATCCTTGTGAGCACTGTGGGGGCCATAGTTAAAGAGAAATTTAGCAGAAGAAATTGAATCAGTAAAGAAACAGATAGAGGAACAGCCATGGGAGATAGCAAGAGAAATGGAGGAAAAGAGACCAAGACGGATGGCATATGATTCAGAGTCAGAAGAAAGAACTTCCCCGCAGGGGTGAACAGAAGAGGAGAGAATGTCAGAAGTGGAAGAGCCAAAAACTAGATAAGCGGAAGTAGCAGAGAGCCGTGGATTGAGGGGAACCAAACCATCAGAAGAGACAACTAATGATACAGGAGATGAAAAAGAAGAGTCTCTAGCTACATTGAGAGATTGAATGTATCTAGCTTTTATATTGTTATCAATGGGGGTAGGGCATTGATGAAAGTGGATTTGAGATTCAAAATGGTCAAGGAGGCACTGGCCCGGCTTGGCGTTGGGGTGAAGGCAGTTAAATCGATCCGAAACTAATTGGGCGTCAGAAACAAAGTCAAGCGCCATGGATCGCATTTTGGTAGAGTGAGCGTCAAGGGGGTCAACGTCACGTGTGAGAATTTTAAGGGGGTGAGAGGGGGGAAGTGTTTGAAAGCGAAGGGAACATCGTTTGGCTAACTTGAATAAGTGGAGTTGAATGGGGATGAGACCAGCAATGGCCTCAACGCCGCCCGTAGGTGTGGTTCAAAATGCTCCAGTGATCCATAGGGCGGCTGACCGTTGCATTTGTTGAAGTTGTTTGATTAGGCCTTTGTATCGGCCATTGCGGTTGAACCATAGACGGAAGCTGTATATGGCGATAGGGGCTACACAAGACCTGTAAAGAAGGTGTTTGTGTAAGGGGGAAAGGCCTCAGATTGAGTTACCGAGGAGGCGCATGCATTTGACTGTGGATAGCGCCTTGGTAGAGTAGTAATGGACGTGTTCCTTGAAAGAAAGCGCCCGATCAAAGTAGAATCCCAAGTATCTAAGATGACGCTTGGGGATGAAAGTGAGACGGCCATCGGTGGGGTGATCAATGATGATGTGAGGGTCAGGTTCCACCCAAGGGCAGTTGGAGAAATGAAAGGCCTCTGTCTTGTCGTGTTCAAGAGCGAGGCCCATGGAGGTTAATAATTGTTCACAACTGAGATATACAGAAGCAAGTAGTTTACAGTTCGTATGTAATGAGTCTGATTGTACAATGATGAGGCCATCATCAACAAAGGAGAGTAGTTTACACCTAGCGTCATTAGAAAACTTGTGAGTGAAAGGTGAGAGGTAAAGAGCGGTTAGAATGGGGGAAAGAGTGGAGCCTTGTCCTACGCCTATGGAAGCAGGAAATGAAGGGGAAGAAACGTTGTTCCACAAATACATAGTGAAGCGATTAACTAAATAGTCTGAAAAGAAAGAAACTAAAGAGGAATGAAAACCATGTCTCTTAAGAATTTCGATCAAAAGGGAGTGGTTAATAGAGGGGAAGAATTGAGCGACGTCAAAAGCGAGGACGCTCGTTTTCAAGTTCTTTTTCCATCTGGAACGGACCATGTGAGTGACAAAGACCCCTGCATCCTCTGTCAAGTGATGGATGATGCCCCCGAATTGAAGGGGGTGGACGAGATTGAACTGGGTGGATTCGAATTGGAGATGATTAGATATCATCTTCTCAATAAGTTTACCTAGCGTGTTAAGGAGGACGATGGGACGGAACATTTTAGGTGTTGAATAGTGAGGCTTGTTTGGTTTAGGAATGATGACCGAAGAAGAAGTTTTGAAATATTCTGGCCATGTGTGGAAACGAATACATGCAGAGGTGAAAGAAGTGAAGTTTGATTTGATGACATCATCAGACATGAGGAATTTGATATGGGCCCATGTAAGGTGGTCTGGACCTGGGGCAGATGAATTAGCGCATGGAGTGAGGGCGTCTGTTAGTTCCCTAGGTGAAAATGGGGGCCAGGATCGCTCTTCCTGTTTAGGGGCGAGGTTAGCTGTGCTAAGGTCTACTGGTCAGTTTGACGCTGCATTGTAAGTTTCGTCCAGTGCTTTCCATAGGCTCTCTGGTTCGTCACATGATTGTCCTTTGTGTAGGATGGATTGAGATGGGGGGAGGTTCCGCTTTTTGACCCATGACATGAGATCCCAAGGCCATCGTTTCTCCTTTGAGATTTCCAAAATCTTGGCATCGAAGAAATCTCTCTTCACCTTCTTGGTGGTTCGTCTAAAGTTGCTCCAATTGCATTTGGTATGATGAGCGTTAAACGCATATAAGGTGTCTGCGCACTGGTTATTCCACCAGGGCTTTGAGTGACGACAGATTTTGACTTCTACTGTGTTGGCATTCCATTCTTCAGAGACAATATTAAAAATGGAAGATGCGTATTTGTTGACGTCTTCGGAAGAGTCAAAATTGGAGGGGAGGGCCTTTATGCGCCTGGAGCAATTGAATAAGAAGAGGGCTTCTTCTTCGGAATCTTTAGGAATGGTGCACTTGGTAATGATGGGAGTGGCCATTGCAGACAGTGGGACGCGAGTGAGTAAGGGAACATGATTGGATCGAGATCTCCAATCATGTTGGTAGGAGTGCGTGGGAGTGGGGAGATCAGGAGGTGATATAGCGAAGATGAGATTGATGACCATGGCCGATTTGTTAGGATCATCAGGGAAATGGGTGGGGGAGTATTGGATAGGAGTCGATCTGGTGAGACCGATCGTGTCCATGATGTCACTGAGTAAATCAGCACGTGCCGAGTGATAGGGAGTGTTATGATCCCAATCTGGAGATCTTGTATTAAAATCTCCTCCTGCATAGCGAACGTTATTGGGGAAGGAGTGAACACGTGATTCTAAATAGTCTATAGATGAAGAATCATTTGTTTCAAAGTAACAATTAAGGAAGTATTGTTTACTAGGAATAGAAAGCGAAAACATTTGAAAGTCAGGTGATGAAATAATGTTGGGGTGGATAATCGGATTGAGGGATTTGAGGGAATTGCGTACATATTTGATGACGCGAGGTTTGGGAATGGACTGGTCATGAAGTAAATGCCAATCTTTGTGAATAGGAGGTCCTTCCATTGGGTCTCCTTCAGAGGCCGATGTGGACAGGATATTGCAAATGAACCTGAAAGCAGGCTCTTGGATGCATAAGATGTGAACATCTTTTAAGAGAGGAGAATTCAACAAGAATTCTACAGTAGACCAGTTCTTTTGTACATTAAAGGAGCAAATAGATATGCTAGATAATGAAGCGATATTACAATTAGATCGTTCAGACATTTATAGCCCGTGCATTGAAATCAGCTTTAGCCTTTTCAGTTTTCATCTCCTTAAGGCGGTTCATAATCCATTCTTTGTCATACCTATGGCGGAAGAACAGGCATTTGTCGCTGTTCATGTGGTGATCCTTGGAACCACATGACAGACAGTTAAACGAGGTCATGTGAGGGCACTCAGTGACGTTGGCAGTGAGGGGACTCATGGGCCCTTCTGGACCTGCCTCAATGAACCTCCTCCATGTCCCTCTGGATCCTCCTGTCAATGCACCAGCTCGAGATCCCACATCATCTCCATATTCCACTCCATTGTCACCCACATCGCTTCTGTTGCCTCTGTGTTCCAATCCATCGCCTCCACTGTCTGATCTGTCAAGTGCATGATAGTCTGCTGCAGAGATTGATTTGACTCGATGCCCCACTCCAGAGTGGTCTGCAGACAGTCGATCACCTGCTGATTTTGGTTGTGTGACTCCTGCATCATCACCAGCTTGTTGGAGAACTGCTCAATTGTAGAACTGAGGTATTTCATCTCCCACACACATTGGCAGGATTGTGGAGACAAGGGGGACTATCAGATTTCATCAGCTTTCATTATTTCCTGTACCGGATGCACTCACCAGAGACAGCTCCCACCCAGCTTTGGCCTCCTCATGCTGAGGACTCTTAATTGGTATCAGAGCTGGCTGAGAAAATGACAATGGGGTCCAAGCGACTGCTGAAGAGCTCGACGGAGTCTGTGCCATCATAGATGCAGGTGGCGAGAAGGCTGGAGTTGTTAACCCAACTGGATGTCCAAAACCACTCCTCCCAGAGCTCGACACTGCACCCCAAGTCACTCCTGAAGCCACCAACAATCCCCCAGTCTTCTTCCTAGGCACAGGTGGCACCATTGACCTCATACCCCCAGATAGATTGCACCCGATGTGTCCTCACTTGCACTTGTTACAGGCCATCCCCAGATACCCATGACACACCAATCCCTTCTCCAAACACCTCTTACATGGCACTGGCAGGATACCTCCTTCACCCACTCCCAAGCTCGAACCACCTGATTGCAAAGGCATGGGCAGAACCGCGACATGCAACATTGTAGGACCCAACAGAACTACTTGTTGCAAACTCCATAATGCCCACTGACTGATTTGCACGCTTGGAGCTGGAGTACCTGGCCCTTCATCATCATCTTCTTCCTCCAGACTCTCCACTCATTTACTCTTCAACTTCTTCTTCGTCTTTTCCCACACAGCTGCTTGACTACCTTTTGACTCCCAACAACGCTTGCTCGCATCTCTCCTCTCACTTGCATCAACTTCCATAGCCGCTGAGGACTTGTCCGGGAACCTGAGCATCGCACATTGCTCTGGGGTGAGCTTGCTGAGGTTGACAGTGACTTGGCCTGGCTGGGAAGGCATGAGGGCACGAGGGGAAGGCTGGAACAGAAATTTTTTCAATGAGTTCCAACCTGGATACATGTTTTGATGACTCCTGATCACTTAGGCTTCATTTCTGAGTCAGCCACCTCAAGGCCTCAAAGGCTCAGCCTTAAGGGGGGAATACTGTCACAACTGCTCACATGCGTCCACACTTACTTTCCCATGCTTATCCAATGTCTGAAAATCCAATATCTGGTGTTCCGATTTCACATGACTCTGATCTGCTCGTTCCATTGATGGATTTCTGTCCACCCTGTTATCTGAACAGGCAGGTGTGCACACTTGGTCACTTACGACCACTGCAATGAGTGTTGTTCATTTGCTTTTCCTTTATCATCTTGGATCCTTTACCCTTGCCTTGGTCCATTTGTTCCTTGCTTCCATTCAATGTTTTATTACATTCCAAACAGCCTCCTTTCCATTCTGCCTCCATACCTGTACCTTCCATGTGCTTCTAGTTTCTACTTTACCTCTGAAATGTTTTACCCATTTGTACTCGCTTTTGTTCTCCAGTTATTTTCCTGTTCCCTATTTCCAGTTCTCGACACATATTTAAGTGTAGTAGTTTCCTGTACCCATTTCCTCAGTCTGAATATCAACTTCGTTATCCTCCTCCTCCTCTGCTCTACTCATCAGTCCTCTGGGTTGTCTTCTGACCACTCCTGCTGCTCGTCCGCACTCTGTCTCTTGTTCCCTCTGCCTCCAGGTTCTGTCTCTGTCCAAATCAGACCAACACGATACTGGAAGGGCACAGCACATAAGCTGAGGTCAAGGTCTGCTTCCTGATGCCCTAGGCACCTGTCTGGAATGTAACACTAATCAGGAAAGTTATTGAACAGGAGCCAATTAGATGATCTTATCTGTAAGCTCAACTTCATCATCATTTGTGGCAATGCCAACATGATGTAGCAATGAAAGTCATTGAGCAAGACTAGATGCTAGTCAGGGCCCATAACCTGTTGATAATGGGATTACAACATGTGTGCTATCAGAGCACTACATGCACAGTGGTTTGTCTAACTACTAGAGCTTGTATCTAAGACTTACAATGAGTAGAGCTTAGAGTGCAGAGGTGCTTCAGTGAAGACTTAATTTATTGGTATGAATATACAGCTCTTATATACAAAATACAGATGGTCCATGAGTGAGTATGCATATACTAAAAGTCCTTTGTAGAACATAATAGGGACACAGCAAACAGCCTTAATCTAAGTATAGACATTCTGCAATGATCCCTGGAAAAGGGCATAATCCATATTTAGATACAGAACATATATAAAGTCTAGAGCATCTAATAGAAGATTCAAAGGAAGCAGAGAAGTTTCAACACCTTGTTTTCACTTGATATTTCACTAAGCTCATCAAATACCTTGTTACTTTCAACTTGGTCATATATTCTCTGGTACTCCTCAAGATTTACCTTTCCCACATTTCTCAAACTACTTTCCTGTTTGACCAGTCTCAGATTGTGAGTAGCTAGTTTACTTTCCACTGATGCTATGCTTGTGTAGTAGCAACATCATTCCTCCCTTGTCAGGTAATGGGCCCTGAGACTCTCCTTCCAAGGATTCTCTCCTATTAATTTAGGATTGAGAAAAGATGCCTTGGGCTAACCACTTACCTGGTTGTTATCTGTATTTTTGCATTATACTGATACCCCAAATTCTTTTTGTGCTTAGTCAATTTTCTATCTGCCAACTTCTTTGATATAATGGCATCAGCTATCACTACTTCTTCCCTTTCTAAACTTGAGGGCCCCTCTAACTACAAATTCTGGGCTCATCACCTCCAGGGTGCTTTATCTCTGATAAATGTCACTGGTTCCACTGAGTCAGGCTAGACCCTGACCAAAGGAACAGTGCAGCACCTGCCCAGAATGATGCAGCTGAACAAGCAAGGCAGAACCAGATGAAGGCACAAGCCTGATTGGTCATAGAAAACACCTTGCCTGATTTAATGCTGCTTCATGGCAAAACAACCCCTGCTGCCTTATGGACTCATTTGCAGACTCAATTCAGTATGCTTGGTCCAGTGCATGTTTATGGGTTGTTCAGCCAAGCTCTGAAGAAGAGAATCACTGGAAAGAAAGATATTGCAGTTGATATTGCTGAAATGGCAACTCTCTTCACTCAGGTTGAGGAAGCTACTGCTGCCATCCCTGAGGTACTCAGAGCTATGGTTCTTCTTTCAGCTATTCCAGATGATTGGGATTCAGTCCATCAGTCTTTGCTAACAAACAACATGACTATTAATGCCTTAACTTGGCAAGTAGTTGTAGATGCTTTAAATGCTGAATGGGCTCAGAAGAGTGGATGCAACAAAATGTCTGCTCATTCTACTACCAATGCTCAATCTGCTAATAAGGCTAAGCTTCCCAATGACCAAGGTGGTCCCTCTGTCTGGAACAAATCTCATCCTGGCCCACCTTGGAGTCAATATACAGTGAGCAACAAAACTGTTCCAATGTTTGGAACTTTTAGAAAGAAATTACAATATCTCTGAACTGGTTAAGGTGACTATGTCCAAAATATTTCTGAGAATAGCCTAGTGTCTTAACTTTGATCCCATCAAGTTTTATTATGTAATTACTTTAGCCTTGTTGAGGAATTAATCAGCATTACACTTACATGTATTCTTGCCATTGGCAGAACATGCTGAATCCTCAACACATATGCTCTGCATTGACAGAGCACATATATATTTTTGGAACCTCTACAGCTTTGTGCTATGTTTAGAATTGATCTATTTCTATTGTTATACTTACAACACTTGCATAGATGTATGGCCTGTGTTAGTATTACTCATATCCTCATGGTTTATGACTTGTAGAAATGTTTTCTTACTTCTTATGACTCCTGTAGCATATGGTAGAGTCATGTTCTTTCTTACTTTATACTTTACATGCATCTTACTCATGTTATACATGCATATGCTTTATATTTCTGACTTATGCATGTACAATGCCCTATGCCCAGTGTAGCTACTCTCTACAGTATTTAAACCTCCTTGTAGTAGCATACTTACTTCACTGGAGTTTTATATTCCTTGTCTTCACTTGACTACTAAGCTTCACTCTCAACATTCCTCACTATCACCAACCTGGTATCCTTTTTTCTGGTACTCCTGAAGACTTGCCCTTTCCACACTTTTCAGGTTTCATCCCTGTTCAACCAGCCTCAGATTGTGAGTAACTGGTTTACTCTCCACTGATGCAATGCTAGTATAGCAGCAACATCATTCTCTTCTCATCAAGCCTCATTTAATATCAATTATTGGGTTAATATTACTCATTGGAACTGTTTTGTTGCCAATGTTCTAGCACATACATACAAGGGTATAATCAGTACTTGGTGTATCCTCCATTAGCCCTTATCACTGCCTCTATCCTCCTAGACATACTTTTAATCAACTTCTGACACTCAGAAGCTAGTATGTCATTTTACTGGTCCTGCACCCTCTCCCACAGTTTATTTATTCTCTTAGGTGGAGACTCATACTCTCTTAGTTTTTTCTTGAGGTAATCCCATGAGTGTTCAATGGGATTGAAGTATGGAGACTGTGCTGGCCATGAAAGAACCTTGAATTGGTTTTCCTGAAACTAGGCTGTAGCTTTTTTGCTCTTGTACTTGGGGTTATTATCCTTTTGAAAAATCATTTCATCCTTCTCCAGCCCATACCACTCCACAGTCCTTCCAAGTTCATCTTCCAGAATGTTCACATAGAGGTTATCATCTATTTTCCCATCAATCTTGGTTGCAAACCTAGTTCCATCCCACAATATGTAGCTCCAAATCATGAGGAATCCTCCTCCAAACTTAGTTATTCCCTCTATCAGCCTATCATTGAGGTCCTCTCCTGGCCTTTTCCATTCCTGCTTCCTACCATCTGACCCCAATCTATTGATCTTAGTCTCATTAGACCATATAACCTTCTTCCAGTCCTCCAGGGTCCAATGCTGGTGTACCAAAGCAGAGTCCATTTCTTCCCTCCTATGCCTAGTACTAAGGAAAGGCTTTTTCTTCTTCACTACAGCTTTGAGACCTGCCTTCTTCAAGTGTCTTCTGATAGTCTGAGATGGGACTGATGTCCTATTCACCCTATTCAGTGACTTGGTCACATCCTGGGCAGTATCAGCCTTGCCAAAGCCAATGAAATGAAGGGCATGTCTAATATTGGCAGGAGTGAGTTTCTGAGGATGGCCTCCAGGGTTGTAGGAAAGTGTGGGAAAGTGCTGAGAGCACAGCCTGGAGATAGAGGACTTGGAAACACCAGTAGTAATATGGATCTGAGCATAAGTTTTGTCATCAAAAAGTATAGAGGGGATAGTAGCCTTAGTAGAGGAGGAGAGAGAGTGCATATATAGAAGGGGTAAAACCTGATGGAAAATACTTGTCATCAGGTCTATAAATACAGGAGGAGTGATTAGTTACATAATCTTGTTGAATGCAATCAACAAAGTCACATGAACTGTTTATCTTTTCCTACTTCATAGTCTGCAACAAAACTGTTCCAATGAGTAGTATTGTTATATTCCAGACAGGTATCTAAGGCATCAGAGAGTGGACCTTAGCCTCAGCTTATGTGCTGTGCCCTTCTGGTATTGCATTGGTCTGATTTGGACAGAAGTGGGACCCAGAGGCAGAAGGAACAAGAGACAGAGTGCAGACAAACAGCAGGAGTGGTCAGAAGATGACCCAGGAGACAGATGAGCAGATCAGAGGTGGAGGAGATTAACAAAGTCAATATTCGGACTGAGGAAATGGATACAGAAAACTACTATGCTTAAATACACATTGTGTTATGGTCTCAGCTATATTTAAAACACATTTACTCAGCATACTGTTTCATTTTATGTTTCAGCCCCTTGCTACACTTTACCTTAGTCATCCACTGACTCATCCCCTTGTTTTACCTATTCTTAGCTACCCCTTCTATAAGTATATAAACCCTAGGTAGAGCACCTGTATTCCTTATGCTTTACCAACTAGTTCTTTCTCCTTTGCTCATCCTCAAGTCTTTGCCTAGTTGCAACCTGAGTTCATACAAAGGTTGTAACATTTGGTAAAGTGTCACCAACTCACCTTGCAACAAAGAAGGCCCAGCTAGGGGTGTGTATCAAGGCATAACCAGGCATGACACCAGTACTCAACCAGGAGTGAGGCTCAGTGTATGAGTGGAAGCAATATTTGGAATAGTCAAGAAGGAACACCAGCACTGTACAGCCTAGGACAAACCAGAGAGCCCTCAGTGGCAGAGTTTTCAGACATTACAGAGAGTGAACACACCAATAATGAAGAGACTACCAAGTCAGAACTTGAAGACCAGCCAGAACCTGCAGACAAAGAATAACCAGAGGAGTCAGCAGATGAAGAAGAGCCAGAAGAGCCTGCAGATGAAGAAGAATCAGAACCAGTAAATAAAGAAGACAGTGATACTGACATGGCTGAAGAAACAGCAGCAACCCAGCAGACAGGAGGGAAATCATGGTCCCAGATCCAGGATTTTTTGATGGAAACAGAAGCCAGTTTGATGACTGGTGGAGGTCAATGACATTTTTCTTGAAGTTTAACAAGATTATCAATGCTGATAGAAGGGCCATAGCAGTACTCTCACAGATGAGAGGAGGAACTGCAGGACAATTCACAAGCATGAAGCTTGACCAGATGGAGAACAGTGATGACACACTCATGTGGGATACATTCTGAAAGGAAATAGAGGCAATGTTCAGAAATGAAGGGCAACAAAGTGATGCAGAATGGAGAATTGAGACATACTGGCAGAACAACAAACACACAGCAGATTTCCTCATTGAATTCAATGTATTGAAGATGAGATCCAAGACAGATAATAAACACACCATATTCTTGCTCAAGAAGAACATGTGCTCAGACATTATCAAGACCATATTAGGATTCCCAATAGAAGCAATGCCTGAATCCTACAAGCAATGGAAGGAGACCATCCTAAACATTGGCTTAGGATATGAAGCTGTTGAAACCCAAACCAGACACATGGGAACCAGCATCACATATGGAGGTATGGGTCAACCAATAGAAATAGGGAGACAGATGACACCTAACAACAAGGCACCACCCTGATGCTTCAAATGCAACATCATAGGGCACATTGCCCAAGACTGCAAGAAGCCAGGAGAAAGAAGGTGTTTTACCTGTGGCAAAGAAGGACACATCTCCAGAAACTGCAGAGCACCCAAGAAGGCACACATCAGGAGCATGGAAGAGGAACAAGAAGGCAAGGGAGAACCAGAGCAGCAGGATTTTTCCAAAGGCTCAGAGTGAGCATGAACTCTCAAGCTGCTGTATTTAAAGCTTCTTCTAGACAATCATACACAATTCCTCAAAGAAGAAGTGGAGCATGAGAACTCTTTGTAAAACCAAAGGTGCAGAAAACAAGCAATAGAGACTGATGACACTGGTAGATTCTGGATGCACACACACTTGCATCACCAAGAAAGCAGTCAAAGAACAAGAGATACTGACAAAGAAGTTGGAGAAACCATTTGAAGTATACAATGCAGATGGGACTTGCAACAAGGGACAGAACATCACAGAATACACAGAACTAGAGATGGATATCAACAGACACAAGGAACAACTGGCAGCAGTCACCTCACACATCAATTCAGCAGACATATTCCTAGGACACAACTGGCTAGCACAACACAACCCCAAGGTTGACTAGAACAATAGACAAATCAGGTTCACAAGATGCCCACCAGAATGCAAGATTGAACATAAAACCATCAACATACCAAGGCTATGAAGGAATGGCACACAGGCACAAGAAGAGAAAGTACTGGACAAAATGAAAGAAACCAACTTACTAGAGTACATCTGAGGTTATACACACCTGTTCAACAAGCAGAACTTTGACAAGTTACCAGACCACACAGAATGGGACCACAAAATCAACCTTACTGAAGAAAGCCCACAAGAACTACCAGCCAAGGTGTACCCCATGACAGTCAAGGAGAAAGAGGAACTCCACAAGTTTATTGAGGAGAACCTCACATCAGGATGAATCCAACCATCAAAATCCCCCTATGCATTGCCATGCTTCTTCATTCCAAAGAAAGATGGATCCAAATGATTGGTACAAGACTATTGGAAACTCAACAGCATCATGGTCAAAGACAAAACACCACTGCCATTAATTGGGGAAATCATCAATAAGCTGAAAGATGCCAAGTATTTCAACAAGCTGGACATTATTTGGGGATACAACAATGTATGCATCAAAGAAGGAGATGAATGGAAAGCAGCATTCCTGACAAATGAAGGACTATTTGAGCCCACTGTCATGTTCTTTAGTTTATGCAACTCCCCAGGCACATTCCAAAGGATGATGAACACAGTCTTTTGGGAGCTGTTACAGGAAGGAGCATTGGTCAACTACATGGATGACTTTGTCATCCTGGGCAAGATGCAATAAGAACTTGAAGAATGAATGATACACTTCCTGAAGATTGCAGACAAACACAAACTATACTTCAAATGGTCCAAATGTGTGTTTGACACAAAGGAGATACCCATACTAGGAATGGTAGTAGGAGACAGAAAGGTCAAGATGGAGGAAGAAAAGATTGCAGCAGTCAAAAATTGGCCCACTCCAACCACAGTCAAAGGCATTGAAAGCTTTCTAGGCTTTGCAAACTTCTACTGATGATTCATCAAGGGCTTCAGTGACACTGCAGGGCTGCTACACAAGCTAAAGGGAGGTCAACCATGGGAATGGGGAGAAACTCAACAAAATACATTCAAGGAATTGAAGCGATGCATAACAGAAGAACTGGTACTGGCACTCCTGCAGGATGACAGAAAATTCAGAGTGGAAGTTGATGCATCAAAATACACCATTGGAGGAGTCCTATCACAAGAACAGGGAGGGAAATGGCACCCCATTGCATTCCTATCCAGAACACTATCATTGGCAGAATGCAACTATGAGATATATGACAGAGAGCTCCTTGCAATCATCAAAGCACGAAAGACATGGAGACAGTACCTACTTGAAGCAAGAGAACCATTTGAAGTCTGGACTGACCACAAGAACCTGGAATACTTCTGATCCCCTTGACAGATAAATGCAAGGCAAATGCAATGGCACCTAAAACTACAAGAATATGACTTCACACTAAATCACATACCAGGAAAGACAAACACCAAAGCTGACATATTATCATGGATCATGCACTTTAACAAGATAGAAGAAGACAAAGAGGTCACAATACTCAAAGATGCACTATTCCAACAATAACTCCATCAGGAAGAAGCAATTGCAGAAGAAGTCATTCTATGCAGGGGACTATTCAAAGTGAAAGGAGATGAAGAGATGCTGAGAGATATCAAGGGTGGCAGGAGAGAAATGATAGTGGACAAATAGCTGAAGAAAGAACCTGAAAGGACATGGGAATGAGAAGAAGTCACATACTGAGATGGCAAAATCTATGTGTGGAACCACAAGGACCTACAGAGCAAGATCATGAAGAGGTATCACAACCCACCTGACATCAGACACCCAGGGTCCCACAGAATGATGGAGCTCATCAAGTGAACATACTATTGGCCAGCAATGAAAGCCAATGTCAAGAACTATGTGCAGAGATGTGACAGCTGTCAAAGAAACAAAGCAATTCAGCAAAAGAAAGCAGCCCCACTCCACCCCCTTGAAATGCCTGAAGAGCCATGGCATGAGATCAGCATTGATATGATTGGACCACTCCCCAAGTCAAATGGAGCAGACACAATCCTAGTCATTGTAGACAGGTTCACTAAAATGATCCAACTAATCACAACAAACACCAACCTCAACTCCATGGGACTAGTGAAGATATACTGAGACCACATCTGGAAACTCCACAGCATTCCATGGAAGATTATCAGTGACAGGGGGCCACAGTTTGCATCAACATTCATGAAGAACCTATGCAAAGCAACAGGAACAGAACAAGGACTATCAACAGCCTATCACCCCCAAACAGATGGACAAACAGAATGAGTCAACCAAGAAGTCAAAACCTTCCTACAGGTGTACATCAACTACACATAAGATGACTGGACAGATTGGCTATCCACAGCTGAATTCCAATACAACAACAAAACTCACAGTAGCACTGGAGAAACCCCATTCTTCCTCAACTATGGATGACACCCCTGGAAAGGAGACTTCACTACAGAATCACTGATGCCATCCATCACAGAACTTCTCAAGAAACTTATGGCATGCCAAGCCTGAGCCAGAGAGCTATTAGAAAGCAAGAGGCAAGTCATGACAAAACACTATGACAAAAGGAGAACAGCAAGCAGGGATTACAAAGAAGGGACCCAGGTGTGGCTTGAAGGAACAAACATAACAACAAATCTAGTTTTCTGTATTGGTATCTGCCTTTGAAGTTCCACTCCTAAGTTCAGTTTGACTAGTGGGCTCCTTTGCAAGTGGGATAGTGATCCCTTATTATGGAATATCAAACTTCTGATGTGCATGGGTTGACTTCCCTGATTTGAGGCTTAAGTTTCCATTTAGTAATCCCTTTACCTAATTTGGACAGGGCAAATACCTCACATCCATGTGTTCATTCAGTTACATTACCACTCTGTATTTTTCTTTCTACAGTGGGGGCATAGTGCCTCACTGTCTTTTTGGGGGTTCTTCTATCTGTTTTGTTTGTTCTAATGCATGTCTGGTCTAGCCCTTGGTAGAGTTCTGCCTACATAGCCATTTTTATGTCTTGTCCATTGTTGGGTGACTATAGTGAATTAGCTTTATGACTCAGGCAAGTTTCTGCACCTTCCTTTCTCAGTAACCACCACCTACAACTCAGTGGACAGGTTATTTGTAGTACAAGGAATTCATATTTCAGTTCTAATTCACTATGAAAGATTCCAAAGAGACTAGTGGCATCTTTGGAGGAATCAAGAAAGCTGTCCCAAGTATCAAATCTCTCCACATCAGCCATTGTCATTCTAGTACTAGCATAGTTCCTAACTTGACTCTTCCCCAAGAAGCCTCTGTTGGCCTCTTCAACAACTTTCAAATCACTGAAGACTTTATTCATAAACCCCCTTCCCCCTCACCCTCCATTGGTGCAAAGTGCTCTTATTCCACTGACCAATCACTCTCCAATCAATTGAATAAAAGCATGAAGATGAATGATGATGATGATGCCACTTCTTCAGTTCACAGTGCTGAAGAAAACAAAGATGATGGAGATTCTCAAGGACTCTCCACCCCCCACTCTCTCCATCCTTCTATCACTCTGGGTCACAATGAGCTCAAAATGTCTCCAGAGATAGCTCCATCATCTCATTGGATGTTATCTCCAGCCCAAGCCATAGCTGCATCTCATGGCTTTGTCCCTCTAACTCCAGGAAATGCCTGGGATGAATCCCAACCCTCAGACCCCCTCCCCTCACTCCTGACATTCACCCCCATATCCCCTCCCAATACTGTGCAGCAACCTAAGGCCAAGCAAAGCAATCCTGCAGAACAGATTGGTCATCCATCCACAATGCTATCTGTGATGCCCTCATTGAGGTTGATGTCACAAACACTAATGATGTAATGGGCCTCAGTCTCTTAATGTCCTTACTTAGTTTTACTGCCAGTTATCTCTCCTCATGGACCAATGCCAACAACCTCACCACCTTTGAAGGAACATCTCACATTATCTCCATCCTTCAAACTATCACCCATTCCAAACAACTCTGTAATAAGACTGTTCCTTACAATGATCAGAGACTTTGTCTTTATGATTTCATTTCAATGCAATTCCCACCATCCCACACCCTCTCTCCCACACCCACTGCAATGCTCATCAGGCTGAAAAGGCACTAGCTGTGTCCTCCCCCACCCCTAAAGATGCTACTGGGAATCTCCAGAGCTCTTCCCCCATTCCTTCTGATGTCACTGGGCATCTCCAGGACTCAGACTTGCAATTTGCTATGGACACAGTATGAGCAATTGCCCTCTCTTGTCTCCTGCTAGCTGACCTTAATAAACCAGGTGAGTCTTCAGGTTCTAATGTGGATACTGAAATGCTCCCCCCCTCCTCATACCACCATCACTATTCCTGAAGCCATTCCCAGAGCTTCTAACTCTGGGAAATGTGACCCTAACCCTAGTGCATGGTCAACTGTCACCCATTGATGGGTGTCTCATAAACTGGTAGCTGCTCAACAACAGCATAAGCCTATCATTGCTCCCACTTTTCCCCCATAGGCCCCTAAGCCCTCTCCCCCTTCCTCCACCCCTCTCCCTATCAATTACAAGACCCACCCTAGGTCTAATACCCCTTCCCCCTCCACTCAAAGGTCACCTTATGCCAGAGCTGCTTCTAATGCTCTGATGAACCCTGATGAACTCACCTTCCTTTTCCAGTAACCACCATCATTGTGATTAAGCACTCATCACCATGGGCAATCATTGCAAGGGCAAAAGCCCATCTGTTATTCCTGAGACTCCTCAGCAGCATAAAGACCACAAATATGACTGTCAGCAAGATAAAGCATGGTGGGAATATATTGAGGATCCCAAAGTGATGACTATTAACAATGCTAACAGTCAAGGCATTTGCACTCCCTCCAACACTGGCAGTTGGATCCCTCAAAGCCCCCTGCAACAAGAGTGGCAACGACTCTCTTGGACAACATCAGAGCTGAGTACCCCCTCCCCTTCATCATCTTCCAGGCATGCTACTGGGAATCTCCAGAGCAGGTCCTCTTCTGACATGGAGCTCAATCTCCCTGTCTCCCCTCCTTTTGAGCAGAAGACTCCTAAAGCTGCTCCCTCCACTCTTCCCTCTGACTCTGCCCCTAACAAGGTTGATGATGACAATGAGGAAACTGCCTCAGGCATTCTTATGCAGTTGTCCTGACCCATTTCTAAAGCAGAGAATACCAATCCTCCTCCCAATCCTCACTTATTCGCCACCCTCTGTGACTTCATCTCAGTACTGGAGTCCAAGAATCTATTCACCAACTGCACTCCTCCTTCTGTCTGGCATGTTCCCCCTCTAGCAGACAGTATTACTGCTCTGCTCATTGAGGCATGCAAACTGCATGCCCAACACATGCCATTCCATGGAATGGCTGACTCAGCAATGGCAGACACTCAACCAGTGCCTGCTTCTCAACCCTCAACCCAGGCCCTGGCACCTTCTAAGCCCTCTCCTGTGACTCCTGCTTCATGTGACAGGCCTAGACCTCCCTCACATTGTAGAGGGTAGAAATAAAGGTAGTAGTTACAAAAATGACAAAATGCAGCTTAGTAGCTACTACTGTCCTCAGATGAGTTCCAGGGGACAATGAACAGAAAATAGAGGAGGTTGGGGTTGTGCAAAAGCAAAATAGAGCTCAGTGAAGTGTTCTAAACAATCACAAGCTCAGAATAAAGGTCTCTATAACAGCAGTGCCCTTTACAC